>JACEVL010001415.1:0-35179 GCA_020284085.1 Aporrectodea caliginosa
TGATGCAAGGGAGACGTGCGGCTGTTATTGGGAGATTCTTACACACGCTTGTGGTTCAATGTACGAGTGGCTGTGTAGTGTGTAGGTGTCGCGGGTGTAGTAGTCCTTTGACACAAAATCGATGTGTTCTTGGGGCACAGCGGCGAACATTTCTGTGGAGAGTTTCACGCAGTTAGACCAACAAGATCATCTAGGGTGTATTTGTGCATATTTGTCTCCCATTAAATTTTTGTCTGAGATAACCTCGGATTTTATGGTCTGAATCGGCAATCGTACAGCTTATATCTTTGAATCCACATCTTTAAAATATGTGAAGAACTGAAAGTGGCCAACTGAGGACTTTTGTTCATTATTTTCACAAGTAGCAAAGGCAAGGGTGGTAGACCTGTTCATTTTTATATGCGTCGATGGAGTCGAAGGGAAAAGCCTTGCGGCTTTTTAAATGGCTAAATCGGACGTTTGAGTTAAGTAAGTTTGTAAATACAAGCTCATCATCACCATTCCGAACGGCCACACTTATCTTCCAGGACCACGTAGTTAAATTTAAAAAGGTCAGACGGACTTTCCATATGCGTACGGCCGTCGGGCATTCAATCTGTAGCCAAGGTCCAACACTATAGACCCTCGTTGCCAAGCCGCCATCAGCAGCTACGTCGGCAGAAACATCTGTGGGGTTAAATTCTAAAACTGCTGGGTACATGGACATTTGCGAACTGGCGGTGGGAATAAAACCTGTAAAGTTGTTGGAAGCGGGTTTCGGTGGAATGTCGCCGTTATAGTTAAGAATCTTGAGGTTGCCTATAGGCCTATATCTCATAATGATTCCGTCAAAATCAGAGCTGCGTTAAGCGTGATGTCGTTTAGTCCGCATATTGCTTAACAAAAACATCCCCAACATCCGCATATTCTTTAAAGATAGCACCCAGGGTATCTGCATATCTTTTGTTACTCACATGTAGCGGTTCCAAGGGTTTTATATCAAAGTTTGTCATGGTGGCGGTAACCACATTTATCACTTGTGCGATATTGCTTAACAAGAACATCGCCATCATCTGCATATTCTTTAACGATATCATCCTGGGCATCTACATATCGTTTGATAGTCACATATAGAGGTTCAGAGGGCACAGTGCTAAAATTTGTCAAAGTGTCAGTAACCATATTCGTCACTTGTGCAATGCTTCCATCGCTTTGAGTAGTGAGGGCTGTTAGACCGAAAATTTAAGCGGATGGGGACCGGCTGGACAAAAGCACCACACTTTCTGTGTACTTAGGTTTGGTCATATGGTAATGGTTTTTGGTAGGAGCCACGCGATCTGACCACGGGGTCACCCTCAAAACCAAGATGGCGGCCAACAATGGCGCCAACGCAGAAAACAGTATATATCAGGTCATAGGTAAGCTACAAAAACAAACGAAGTATCAAATTTAACATTATCAAGGTCAAGGAATCGATTTATCGTAGTGGCAATAGTGTCCGAATGTTACTATCCGAGATGGCGTCCAATATGGACGCCAACATACAAAATATGTATATATCAGGTCAGAGGTAAACTACAATAGCAAATGACGTGTCGAATATAATATTTTCAAGGTCAAGGAATCAATCTATCATAGTGGCAATAGTGTCCGAATGTTACTATCCAAGATGGCGGTCAATATGGCCGCCAACACACAAAAATATGTATATATCAGGTCAGAGGTAAGCTACAATAACAAATGAAGTGTCGAATATAATATTTTCAAGATCAAGAAATCGATTTATCGTAGTGGCAATAGTGTCCGAATGTTACTATCCAAGATGGCGTCCAATATAGAGGTCACGAGTGCTGAACTACGAATGCTCAATTTAATCGCGCCAAAAACGCGAGCTCGATCCTGTATCCAGTCTTAAAGCTCGATGGGCTGGATTCAAGTGATTAAGCAAATTACCACCTGATTGCAATTGTGACATTTCCTTCAAAGGTTCTGGGATGTATTGTTGCTATTGTTTATCTAGATATAAATGGTTTGCTTTCTTCCCAGCAGTCTGGCTTTTGGAAGAATCACTCTATGTAGACTCTCCAAAACGCCTGAGGTCTGTCTGACCTCTATGGCGCCATAGATGTCGGACATCTCTCTCTCTCCTGACCATCTTCGATGTCAGCTCAGCTTTTTACTCTCTTGACCATAATAAGTTTCACTCCTTCAACGCCTTTCTGCTTTTTTTTGGGCTGACAGATAAACCGCTAGGGTGGCTTCGATCCTTTCTGTCAGAGCGCACTAATCGTGTAGTCTTTGGCTCCAGTAGGTCCGGCTGGGTTCTAGCCCCTTTTGGTGTTCAATAGGTTTTAGTGCTGGGCTCAATGCTTTATATTATCTATTCGTCTGGTATTGGGATCTTGCTGGCGTCATGTGGGCTTGTGCACCAGCTAAGCTATATGCAGACGATGTGCAGACCTACACCCATTGCCACCTCAATTGCGAGGTGGACTGCCGTTCAGCAGATGTGCCAAGCTATGGATGCCCTTCCACTTAATAAGCGCCTGTAAGAATCAATTCATTTGTTTGGATTGTGGTAGACGGCAGGCGAGCATTGACCGATGCCTGGTTTCGGAAAAGTTCCCGCATGTCACCTTATTGGATTCGGTACGGGAATTGAGGTAACTTTGGATCAAGAACTTTGTTTTTCTCAGCACATAAATGAGCTTGCTCTTAGCTGCTATTATCAGCGACGTCAATTGAGGATTATTTCTCGCTCCCTATCCCGTGACGCTGCTGTGATCCTTATCCATGCTTTTGTTACTAGCAGATTGGATCACTGCAGTTTGATCCTGGTGGGTTTGCCACAGACCCACTTCGACTAATTGGGCGCCTTGACTGGTTTTTTCGTTCAGCTGCTCGTCTTAGAGGGGCTTTCCCAAATATGCTCCTGTTTCATTATTATATGTGGGCTGTATTGTACTGGCTCTCTGTCCCACAACGCATCTCTAACAGGGTTACTATTTTGGTCTGGCGGTGCATTCTTGGTTGTGCCTCGGCCTATATATCGGAGTGATCTTTGTCGTCCGCTTTCCGATACAGCTGCAGACGTCGAGTCTTCCGATCTTCTGCTGGGGGAGAACTCTTAGTCCCTCGGGCTCGCTCCTCAATTATGCAGCACCGTGCCGTCTCAATGGTTGGACCTTCCATCTAGAATGGTCTCCCATTAGAGATTCGTCTACTGCCTAGGGGTAGTGCCCTGTATTTAATAAGTTACTAAAGTCTAATTATTAGTGCCGATCGAAGCTGGGCTAGGAGCGCCTCTGAGTAGGTCTCCTGAAGGGGCGTAATATCAAATTCCTTGAATAAATGAATGGATAGGTAAGCCACAATAACAAATGAAGTGGCAATAGTGCTGGAAAGCTACATTCCAAGAAATCATAAAGAGATCTTCGAAGTCAAAACCTTATAGGATCTGCTTCTGCTGTTGTGAGCGCTACAAATAGAATCAAACAGCTCAGAGACAGCTAAGAGTTTTCGTCAGTGTTGAGAAGATGATGGTCCCGAAGAGCGGTTTCAAAGTCCACCCAATCCAGACTTTATGAGCTGAGATATACCTATTTTTGTGTTGGCGGCCATTGGACGCCATCTTGAATAGTAACATTCGGACACTATTGCCACTACGATATATCGATTTCTTGATCTTGAAAATATTATATTCGACACTTCATTTGTTATTGTAGCTTACCTCTGACCTGATATATATAATACATATTTTTGTGTTTTGGCGGCCATATTGACCGCCATCTTAGATAGTAACATTTGGACACTATTGCCACTGCGATATATTGATTCCTTGACCTTGAAAATATCATATTCGACACGTCATTTGCTTGTGTAGCTTACCTCTGACCTGATATATACATATTTTGTGCATGGGCGGCCATATTGGACGCCATCTTGATAGTAACATTCGGACACTATTGCCACTACGATAAATCGATTCCTTGACCTTGATAATGTTAAATTTGATACTTCGTTTGTTTTTGTAGCTTACCTATGACCTGATATATACTGTTTTCTGTGTTGGCGCCATTATTGGCCGCCATCTTGGTTTTGAGGGTGACCCAGTGGTCAGATCGCGTGGCTCCTACCAAAAACCATTACCATATGACAAAACCTAAGTACACAGAAAGTTTGGTGCTTTTGTCCAACCGGTCCCCTTCATCTTGCTAACAGCCCTCACTAGAGCTGTCGGTGCATCAATTGGGAGCCCTGTAACCTTCCTTCCACCCATAGTTAAATCGCCAGTCATGGTATCGCCTGCTTTCAGCACATGAGCGCTTCTAACAAGAGTATCCTGTTCGTTTGTGTAAAGTCTTGCAGCAGCGAGCTGTTCGCTGGCATATTGCTTTGCGGCGTTGGCCTTTTCATCCGCGTATTGCCTGGCAGCGGCAAGTTTCTGGTCTGCATACAATCTCAGGGCTGTATTAAGCGCTGTATCACTTCTATCTGCATATTCTTTGACAATAACATACTGAGCGTTAGAAAGAATTTGTTCATCTGTGTATTCCATTACAGCGACGTCCTGGGCATATACATATTGTTGTTAGTTCTATTATTATTAAGGAGTATTTATATAGCACCCTTCAAGGTAATCTACTCAAGCGCTCCCAGTCCAACCACGGATAAACAATACAGTCTTGAGGTTTACAAAGAACGTAGTGGTGTGATCCCTTGGCACTAGGCGGAGTGCTACAGCGAGCCCATTCCAGGTCGTAGGGCCAGCGACCTAAAAAGAGCGCCGCTGCTTTATGGTAGTCCGCGAGCGAGGGACTAAGAGTTCGGCTTGATTAGCTGATCGGAGAGCAGATCGCCGCTGGACAGCAGAGGTTGAGCAGCAGAGTTCCCGCAGGTATAGGGGAGCGATACCCTCCATGCAGCGCCAGACCAGCGCAGAAACCCTATAGGCGATCCGCTGCAGAAATGGAAGCCAGTGTAGTACATTCCGCATATACTCTGATATGTGGCCAAATTTTGGGATTCGCCCAATAAGACGTGCCGCCGCGCGCAAAACCCGCTCTATGCACCCAATCCGGACTGCTGGGTGCCGATCATAGAGAGCACTGCAATGGTCGAGGCGAGAGACCACAAAGGCGTGGACAAGGGTGGAAGCAGCAGTAATAGTTAGAGAGCGAGATATTACCCTAAGCTGACGCGGTTGGTAATAGCAATCGCGACAGAGTAGATTGATGTGTCGTGTGAACGTGAGCTCCTGGTCCAAGGTAACACCAAGGTCACGGACAGATGAAGTGAAAGTAATAAAGGGGAACTCAAAATCTAAGGCCTGTAAGTTAATTTTTGCAAGTTGTTGGCGCGTTTCAAGCCAGATATACTGAGTCTTATTGGAGTTTAGTCGTAGGCGGTTGGAGGACATCCAGGCCTCTAAAGTCTGCATGGCCCGGTTAATTTCTCGGACCGCAGCAGCAGCTGCAGACGCCAGACAGTGAACATATGCCTGAACGTCGTCTGCATAAGATTGAGTCAGCACCAGCTGCCAAGAGAGGGCCAAGGTACGCAGTGTAGATAATGTAGAGCAGAGGACCCATGACAGAACCTTGCGGCAATCCGAACGGGCAGGAGCCCAGGGCGACCTTGCGGACCCAGAAGCCACAATACCAGAACGGTCTTGGAGATAAGAGGTAAGCCAAGTAAGGAAATTGCCAGAAAGGCCAACAGAGGTGGAAAGCCGCGTCAGCAGGATATCGTGGTTCACTGTATCGAATGCAGCGCTTACTTCGAACAGTGCCAAAAACATGTAAAAGCATCGATGATACTTTATTAAAATTTGTCATGGTGTCTCTGACCACTTTTGCAACTTGGGCAATACTCGCGGAATTGCTTTGAGTCGTCGGTGCATCCGTTGGGAGACCAGTTACCCTTTGCCCACCCATATCCAAATTACCAGTCATTGTATCGCCGGCTTCGAGCAAATGAAGGCCTCTGGAAATTACATCTCGCTCATCGGCATACTGCTTTACTGCAGCGGCTTTTTCGTCCGTTTACTGCCTGGCAGAGGCTGTTTTTGGTCTGTATACGACCTGACGGCCACATTCAAAGCGGTGTCTTTCTCGTCAGAATATCGTCGAATTGCAGTTCCCAGCTCCAAGTCTTTCTCGTCCGCATAACGCCTTGTGAGAGTTCCCAACTCAGCGCCTATTTCGTCTGCATGGCTCTCAGAACCAGCGTCTTGCTCGTCGGCATACTTTATCACTTGTGCCCAACTCACAGCATTGTATTGTATTGTATCTGGACATTTATAAAGCGCCTCTAGCAGCAATGACTATTCAGAGGCGCTTCCAGCGTGAGCACTCCGAGGAAACAGAAAGGTTTTCAAGCAGCGGACAGAGGTGGATAAGCCACCTGCCAAAATCTCAGCCCGAATTTGTGGGGGAAGGTTGTTCCACAAATGAGGACCCACAGTTGCAAAGGCGCGGCGTTGAGCAATGGCTGTCCTGGTCCGGGGGACGAAGAGGTCAGCTCTATCGCTAGAGCGAAGGGACCTGAGAGAGAGCAGATTCCGGTTTACATCTCGCTCACCAGCATTGGTTACGGCTTCTGGCGTGTCTGTTGTGGGGAGACCAGTTATTCTCTTTCCACTCATATATAATGCCGCCAGACATAGTTCCACCGACAAGTTGTAGGTTATCCAGGTCAATTGTATTCGCATGGCTTTTAGTTGCGGCGTCAGCGTTCTCAGTAGATGCACACACATTTGTGATTCGAAACCCGCCAGATGAGAGATTCCCATCATGGTATCGCCAACTTGGTGTAGCCTACGAGCCACCCAGTGCTGAACTGCCATATTACTCCAGTTGTTGTACTTCTACTACTATGACCAAACTTATCGACCGGTTTCGTGTATTATAGAAAAAAGGGGTACATTTCTAACACAAAAATTCAATTCAAAACTAGTGGAAGCCAATTGTTAGAATAAAGTAGAAATCGTCTGGAAGACCTGATAGAGGTTTAGATGAGTACGAATTAACTTCTACTGCCACTCAAAGACCCACAGAAATCGCCTGGAAGCCATTGATAGACCTGATTAGTATCAAATCACTTATACTGCGCTCAAACCGTTATTTTGCTATCTACTAAATTTTTCAATAATCCTTCGTCCGATGGTACGTTATACCTTAAATTTCTTTCAATCCATTTAGCTGGCTACTAGCAACAACTCTCACATTTATTTGTAATTATTTTAATTTTCCTATCTTGTGATACACGTTATTTCTTGGACCTTATTTTCACAGCTCTTTTGAAAGAATAATTTATGCCTTGGGACCAAATATCTTAGCGCCGCCGTCAGATCGTATCAGTACCACAATAAAACTTGACCCAAGGCATCAAAGTATTCTTTCATTGGGGCGATAGAAAAGTACGGCCTTAAATTGAAATGTTTATCGAAAGATGAAAAGATTAGATTACAAATATAGAACTACACAATCATGCACTTGCCAACTAATCACACAGTACTCGACGCTGATGCGTGCAAACAAGTCAACAGCCTGAGGAGAGTTCATACACGTTACGCCAGTGGAAAAATACCGTTTCAGTCGCATGTTTGCAACTTATTGACTGAGCGGAACATTTCAGCAGCATCTGTCAAACTTTCGCCAGATGTTTAATCTCAATTTTATTCATAGATAAATAAAAGATTTGTCCTATTTTTATTATTGTCACATAGATAAGCCGAGCTTTATTGTCAAGGTCCTTGTGAGTGTTGTAGCTTACTACCCATTTGAGTTTCATATTCCCTGTACCTTCCTATCCAGTCAGTCTATCGCCAATACCATTAATTTTTTTTTAAACTACAACACTTGCTCTGCAAGGTCAAAATCTTTTGTACAAGAAAGATCACCGCTGCTCTCATCCATTCGACTGCCAGCTGCCTCTTGTATGGCGATCATTATATGCTTATTCACCATCTTGAACATTGGTTGGGCCTTCTTTTACCAGGGTATCGTGCAAAAGGTTTTTTTAAACAGACGATTCTATTAGGCACTAAATAAAGACTGGGACGTTAAGTTAAACACAAAGAAGAATTTTACTATTTCTACAATAGCTGGGATGCAGCGATCAGCCGACGCTCTCGATACAACAGCTGTCAAGAGTACCATGAAACGGGCTTGCTCTGGTATCTGCCCATGAAAAAGAGAGATACAAGAAATCGAGCCCAAACTGTTCGGCATGTTGGCGCATAGCATGCAACGAACACTCAAAAAACCTCTGCGTCTACTGCAATCCTTGACTCTGGTAGTGTAACATTTCTAAATATTGTGTCAGACGGCTACATGCAACATGCCATTATGCATTGTATTGCATATTGAAATACGTTTACAGTTTTGGTCTGACGTGCTTGGATTCGCCTGATCTTTTCAACTTCGTTGCAGATCTCATGCAATCATCGACATGTAGTGCAAGATGTGATTCTCTGTACTGCTTTTGATGTTTAAATGGTTGCTATGCGCTCTTTTTAGTGATCCCTTATTGCATGAGCTTTGTAGCACAGTTCTTTCGACAATCGATAGGAAACGTGCAGTCATTGTTCCCATTGTTTACGTCACTTGTTTATTCTCCCTTGCGTCATTGGCTTCATCTTCCATATACCCAGGATATATAGAGAGGTGGTCTATCAAGTCCTTCTTCTCGGTGTTTTTCTCGAGGCACCATCTCTCTTTCGTTGACGAGTTCCATCGTCCGTCTTTCAGGATTTTCTCTGGGTATTCGCATATTCTGGCGAGGACAGCACAGGGTATGGAAGACGGGATAATGGTCGGTCGAACATGGATCAAGGCACTAGGTTTGCAGATGACCAGGCAATGTTGGCGAGGAACCAGAAAGGTCTACAGGTAATGATAGACAGACTGAACACAATGTCAATACAGTGTGGTGCTGTATGGATCAGAGACATGAACAATGAGAAAAGCGCATGCAAGAAGACTGGAAGCTTTCGAAATGTTGACACGGAGAAGAGTGGAAAAATCAGATGAACAGAACGTGCAACAAATGAAGAATTGATGGGAATAATTGGAGAAGAAAGAGCCCTGATACGCACAATAAGAGAGAGAGGAGACTCACTACCAAGAATGGTCATTGAATGAAAAATGGAGAGGATGTCCATTATTTGAGTCGTATTAAGAGAAATCAGAATAATTGTAAAGCAGTTATGAAGTTCAACGCGGTCTGATCTTGATCTGCGCAGACAGTTTGATGTTCGACTGGACTCTACACTAAAATTGTTTACAATATTCATCGCACAGTAAAAAAAGTTGTGCATTTAACTCCTTTAAAGTTAATATTTCGCATTTCTGTGCGTACATCGACTAAAACGCAAAACGTGATTCCTTCGGAAAATCTACTTCATACTGTGTATATTGTGTAAGTTCAACCTAACTGCGTCACGTGGAAAGATATTCTGACGTCTTTTTCTTAGAGTGTATATTGCTAAAGGCGCAACATTTGCCGAATACGTTGAACGAGTAACATGAATCTTTAGCAGGTAGTGTCAATTCAGTCATGACGGTGGTTGGATCACTCTTGGATGTATCGAACGTTAGCTGAAGATTCAAACATATTTGGAAATTTCAAGCTTTGAGATCGATAGTAAAAAGAATCACTTTGTTACTGAATGTGTTAGGACTGGGTTGCCGACAGCGTGACAAGGCTTAGCGCTTCTAAACAAGAATTAGTCCGAATTAATATCAGATATGATCATAGTCTGATTGCTCTGTTCGTCATCGCTGTGACTAAAATGTGTGATTACTGGACAAACTACACGAATTGTCTTCAAAGGTGAGGACATCGTAAAGATAGGAGCAACATGGAGATTGAATGTTGACAACTGTCACCAAGCAGTGATGAATAACACCTAGCGGTTAATTTCGCAGTGTTTTCACCAACAAGAGTAAAGAATAATATAGAATTTAAAATGACGTCGGCACTCTATGTTGGATACGATGTATGGCTTGGATCAGTTGAGCTGACTGGAACCAAAGTCGTCGTCAATTGGAAGGATATGCTTCACTGGAGCTCTTTTATCTCCAACTAGGTGTCGTTTCCCGGCTTCGCACTGGTTATCGCTACCTTTATTTATCGTTCCCGCTTGATTTGCTTTTATCTTTGGCTGCTTTGGCTGGTACTCACCGGGAACGCCCGTGTATTTGAATTTGTCCTGTCCTATATATCGTTCCCGCTGGATTTGAACATGTAAAATGTAAACTTCGCCTTTTTCTATAACGACCGAATAATTATAGCCTCGACCCTGCTCATTTTAAAAGTAATTATCGGATGACGCCACGCCAGTTAGGACCGTGCTTGCCCAAAATTTAAATATCTGAAATAAGAAAGTTTCGTGAAGCGAGCCGCGATCCGTACGCTCTCTGTAATAGCACAGAGACGCATGAGACGCAAGATACGCAGCTCTTACCATTGTAGCGAGATGACGTTTTTGACTTGTCGGAGAAGTTCTGAAATGCCTTGCGAATGTTCTATTCAGGAGGCCGTGTGCCGTATGACTTTATGAGAAATCAGAAATTGCGGCGTCATTTTGCAACGGTAGCCACCACTTCGAAATTTAAAATGTCCATATATCGGCATTTAAAGTAAATTCGCGTGAGAACGTTTTGTAATTTTTTTAAATCGCTTAAGCGTTCCGTATCGGAGCCTTTAGTGGGATGGACATACAAGCAAACTAACAGAGAGAAGGACAAAGTTTTAGAATTATATGTAAGATACGTGAATTCCGTGTATTTCCCACATACACTGGCTAAATATCAGCAGGTTCCATCCTATATGGAATGGCCTTTATCACTTAGCAAATGTCTATGTATAATTACGAATAATTATACATCTAACAAGCGAAGTGCTGCTGTCTTATGGTATAAGTATGAAAGCGCTCTTACAGAAAGAATGGTCTTGATAAGTCAAGAAATATTGAAAACTGATTAAATATTGTTCTGGTCAAGGACGTTAACGAAAATAAATGTAGGGCCTACAGTTTAAATGTGTGTAAAGGCATAAACTCTTTAAATTTGATTATTGCTGTTGGATGAAATAATTTTATAAGTTGTGAACCTTTGCTGCTTTGACCTATAACATAGATCGATAATAAATTAGATGAAATCAAAAAGTAAACGGTCTTTAAAGATTAAGAAAATATAAGCGTCTCATTCTTAAGCAATGGAGCACTGAATAAGCGAGGTAAATGATTATTCAGCTATGATTCAGTATTACGGTTGACCTGTAAGTTCTTATATTTGTCCAATTGAAAGCAACAAGAACTAAGGCACATCTGCGTGTATTTCAATCGATGCACGGCTTTCAAGATGAAACGATCACTGAGACTGTTGATACATATTTCACAACAAAACTTTTTATACGTTTTATATATTTCGTCATATTCTGCAATCCCAAGCATTACCTAAAGTTTAAGGAAGTCAGCTCATGAAGAAAAGTTTTATGTAAACGGGAAACTGCTTTGAATGATTAACAATTGTTTTTTCAACAAATAAAATATGCTCCGTGTTCAAGATATATTATTTCGAAGTATCGAATTTAATAGTGTCAAGGTCAAGGAATCCATTTCTTGTAGTGCCAATAGGGTGCAAGTGTTACTTTCCAAGATGGCGGCCAATATGGCCGCCAAAAAACACACAATGTATATTTCAGCTCATAGTTAAGTTACCATAACAAATAGAGTGTCGAATTAAATAGACAGACTCAAGGTCACCGAATCGATTTATTGCAGTGCCAATAGTGTGCGAGTGTTACTTTCCAAGATGGCGGCCAATATGGCCGCCATAAAACACAAAATGCATATCTCAGCTCATAGGCAAAGTACGGCAACAAATGAAGTGTCGAATTTAATAGTTTCAAGGCCAAGGATACCATTCTTCGTAGTGCCAATAGTGTGGGAGTGTCACTTTCCAAGATGGCGGCCAATATGGCCGCTTAAACAAATGAATGTCTATCTCAGCTTTTAGGTAGGTTACCATAACAAATTGAGTGTCTCATTAAATAGATTCAAGGTCACCGAATCGATTTATTGCAGTGCCAATAGTGTGCGAGTGTTACATTCCAAAATGGCGTCTAATATGGCCGCCATAACACACAAAATGCATATCTCAGCTCATAGGCAAGCTACAGTAACAAATGAAGCATCGATTTTAATAATTTTAAGGTCAGTCAATCTATTTTTAATAGTAGCAATAGTGTGGGAATGCTACTATCCAAGATGGCGGGCAAGATGGCCGCCAAAACACAAACGTTTGTATATATCAGATCAAAATAAGCTACAATAACAAATGAAGTTTCAAATTTAATAGTTTAAAGATCAAGAAATCGATTTCTCGTAGTTGCAATAGTGTTAGATTGATACTATCACTATCCAAAATGGCGGCCAATATGGCCGTCAAAACAAAATATTTATTTTTTCACCTCATAGGTAAGCTACAGTAAGAAATAAAGTGTCAAATTTAATAGTTTCAAGATCAAGGAATCTACTTCTCGTAGTCCCAATAGTGTGCAAATGTGTTTCTTTCCAATATGGCGGCCAATATGGCCGCCAAAACACAAATATAAATATCTTAGCTGATAGATAAGCTATGATAGCAAATGAAGTGTCAAATTTGATAATTTCAAGGTCAAGAAGTCGTTTTTTCCCAGTAGCAAAAGTGTCGGGATGATACTATCCAAGATGGCGACCAATGTGGCCGCAGAAACAAAACATGCATATTTCAGCTTTAAGTTTAGCTAAAATAACAAAAGATGTGTCAAATTTAATACATTCAAGATCAACGTATCAATTTCTCGTAGTGGCAATAGTATGGGAGCGTTACTATCCAAGATGGCGTCCATTATAGCCGCCAAAACCAAATATGACCTGAGATATACACATTTCTGTGTTTTGGCGCCATATTGACCGCCATCTTGAAAAGTAACACTCACACACTATTGCCAATGCCATAAGTCAATTTCTTGACCTTCAATATACTAAATTTAACACTTCACTTGTTAATGTATCTTACCTGTGAGCTGAGATACACATAGTTTTGTGTTTTAGTGGCCATATTGGCCGCCATCTTGGAAATTAACACTCACATACTATTGCTGTAACGTTATTATAACGTTATTATAGCTGGTCTATGATATGGGATATGCATATTTTTGTGTCTTGGCGGCCATATTGGCCGCCATCTTGAAAAGTAGACTCTCCACAATTATGCAACGATCAAAACATAATTCTTTGGTAGATTCAACACTTTATTTATGATTTTAAGTTACTTTTGAGCTCAGATATTTAAAAATAATTTTTTTCTTATGTTCGAAAAAATAACGACGTCGAGGACCAAGCGGGGTAAATATTTACCCCATGTCACTTTGGACTCAAATATCTTTTCCCCACAACATGATATCAAAGTAGTTATGCTGTCAGAATATCTCTGGGGTATTAACTTGTAAACACATGAAACGTCAAATTATGACTCCCCACAGTAGCTACGCAATAAACATCCAAATACCTCTGGGGTAATTATTTACCCCGTTTGGTCCTGCGAAGGTTAAACTACACAATAGCTAACCATATTTAGCGTTGTCTTCATGCCACTTAATCTCCGAGGAAATTCATTCACTTTGTAAGCACGGCATTACCTCTCAAGCCATTTCGTGTATATTTCTCAGCAGTGTACGTGTCAGAACGTAGCATTAAAGAGGTAATAGCAGATTTATTATGTGTACAAGAAGGTAGGGCCAAGGCATATACAATCGGATCTAATATACGATAATTAAAACTCACAGATATCGGAAACACGCTGAGAGGAGACTCACTACTAAGAACGATAATTGAAGGAAAAATGGAGGGGAGGAGGACAAGAGGGAGACCAAGACAGATGATGCTGGATTGGATGATGACAAAAGGCTACAGGAAGCTGAAAGAACAGGCCCAACAACGAGAGGAGTGGCGACGTCGGACATTTGAACCTGCCTAAGAGGGCAGATAACCAGATGAAGAAGAGAGGTCATTTTGATTAAAATTTTTGTCTCAAAGCAGAATTTGTTCAGGAACTACTAAAGCTAATTTTTGATACGTTTTGGTGTCGAACTTATCGCTTGTTTCATACAGCGAATTTTGGACGTTTTGATGAGAGCTTCGTCGCATGTCCCAACATCACTGCATGAGGAGGAAGATCTTCATGGCAAAAACACAGCGATTGCGATTTTCACAACAGTTTTATCAAACAATGTGTTTCAGTGTATTATTGCGGATAGAAAACACTAACTGTATATGCCAGACCAGTTACAAAAACTCAACAGTTATAAGCGATTTAGTTCTGGCAGCGGATGAACCACTTGCATAATTATACATTCATCGTTATCTGAAGTTTCAAAGTGTTTAGAAATTTAGAGATATGTAGCTAAGAGCTTCAGTCATCAAGAGTAAAAAAAGAAAGCGACTGCTTTGTCACTATCGTGCTTTCGACAGCGTGACATGATTTAACGTACTTCAATCAATAGTGAATCCAGCCTAATGACGGAGTCTGTCATCGTCATCCATTCTGTCCTACAGGACCGATATCTCTTGGTGGCTGTTATTAAAAATTTCATGTGTTCTTACGAAGCAGTTTCTGCTTGTGAATGCCAAATGTGGAGACGAGTAGGCCTACACAGTAAAGATGGCTGTGTAAGAATATCAAATAGGCCTATCCATTACTTGGAGTAATGGAGCGTTATTCACTTTCTAGTATCGTGTTTAATGGCATAATTAAAGCGTTGAATCAATAGCATTTTAAACAGAGGACGTTTATCTTCCGAAGTAGATGTTTGTTTTGGATAAGTCGATGAAAGATGAAAGCAACGCTTCCAGCGCATGAACACTGAGAACGATTAAATATCTTCATTAAACATGATTAACTATTCAACGAGAATTGAGAATCAGGGCAACGTGAATATTTGTCCTAATAAAGACTCAGAGAAGCGAGGCTTTGGATGAGTTTAGGAATGTAATGTAATGTAATGTAATTAGCAACTTCTATTGCGCCGGTGTCTAATGCACAAGGCATCAACCGATGGCGCATCAAAACAATCCGTAATCAGGTCAACATCCAGAAGATCAGTCCGTAAGAGACCGAGAGGCAGCCTAAGGTGTATAAGCAATTTGAAAGAGGTTAGTTTTCATTCGAGAACGAAATGACACAAGCGACTGAGCACAGCGTACAGGCACAGGAAGAGAGTTCCAAAAAGTAGGTCCAGATACTGAAAAAGCTCGTTCACCAAGAACAGTTCTTGATTTAGGTATGACCAGACAAAGACAATCAGATGACCTCATTGAATAATGATAAGTCAGAGGAATAAGAACAGATTTTAAATAATTATTGTGGTTGGCCAGAGTTCGAAGTTTTATAAACTATGAGCCCCAGTATGAAACGAATTCTTTGCTGAACAGGAAGCCAATGCAAAGATTTAACCTTCGCAGGACGGAGAGGGGTAAATAATTACCCCAGGGGTGTTTGAATGCTGATTGCTGAGCAACCGTAGGCAGATATAATTTGACGTTTCATGTGTTTACAAGTTAATATCCCTGACATATAGCCAGGACAATGTCATGTTGTGGGAAGAAGATTTTTGAGCCCAAAGTGTCCTGGGGTAAAAATTTACCCCTCTTCGTCCTCGACGTCGTTATTTATTCGTTCATGAGGAATATGCATTTTTCAAAGATATTTTTCATAGATAACCTGTAATCAGAAATAAAGTACTGAATCTACCGTGGAATTCGATTTCAATAGTTGCAATAATTTTGGAAGTGCACTTTCCACGATGGCGGCCAAGATGGCCGCCAAAACACAGCAATATGCATATTTCAGCTCATAGGTATGCTACAATGACAAATGAACCCTCCACTTTCATAGTTCCGAGGTCAAGGAATCCATTTGTCGTAGTGAGAATAGTCTGTCAATACTAATTTCCAAGATGGTGGCCAAGATGGCCGCCAAAACACAGAATTATGCATATTTCAGCTCATAGGTATGCTACAATGACAAATGAACCTTCCACTTTCATAGTTCCGAGGTCAAGGAATCCATTTGTTTTATCGTCAGACCTCAAGATTGCTGCGCCATTAGCACCGACATTCCATTAGACAGTTGGTTCAATATTTTACTAACATCTCTTCCACGATTCCCACAGTTGAGTGAGGTCCACTATCGGTGAAGGTACCTGCTCTACCATGGACTGGTGCAGATGAATATGGTGCTGGTGGAGCAGGTGATTTCCAATCCAAACCAATGTGATTCCTGTTCCAGTATTAATAGAGACAGAACCACAGTTTCAGTAGTTCGGTAAAAAGATCTACATCAACGGTAAAGTCCGGTAATAAAACATTCAAACCAGCACCTTCATGCATTTCAACAACAATCATATCCGTGGTTAAATCCATCGGTGGATAGCATAATTTAAGTGGTAACTATATAGTATGTTTCGTCCTCTGGATACCACACTAATCGCATTGAAGTCTTACTGCATTGGTTTCACAGTAATATTTTCTAGAGTAGCGCCATGATAAGTTTAAGGAGACAGTAATCCATTTCCATGCTGTCTGCACATCCTCACGACTCCAGCTGAATATTATAAATACTGGATTAATGTTGATTAGCACCAAAATCAGAAGAGTACATTTGATTTAACTCTGTGCACAAAATTACAGCTTGTCACGACATTTAATTTGAAATTACAGAATTAGGCCTAATCAACAAGGATAGCAAACGCTTGGGGTTTTGATTATTATTTATTTTTTACATTTTTATGCAATTTACTCATTTAGGATGAATATTAGTCAGCATATTATTTTCTCCAAAACACGGGCGCATGCATGTATCCGATATGAAATTCGTTTGAAATCATGCTTCTTTTAATTATAAGCACATCAAATTATAAAGCCCAATGTATGGGGCTTTAATGGAGTTGAGCATCAATTGACGGTCATGTCAAGTTATATCTAAAAAAATCAGGATCTTCTTGAAACATAGAAATTTAAATCCTACATGTCATTGAAGCTAAAGGTAGGCTACGGTGGGTATGCAACTTGAAGGAGTTGAGTCTTAATTAGAGACCTGACTTACATCATAATACTCATGGAACGAACTGAAAGATTGAAAGCTTTGAACCATCTGCCGAGAAAACAAGAGAACCCAACACTGTTCGGATGCGGAGCTCATCAAAAAGTCCACCTGATCGAGTGCAGTATCTATGTTATGATGCCATAGCAGATTTACAGAGACTGTGAACAATAAGGTAGATTTAAAATGGATACTTTTGTCAAAAGGCAACCAATTTAATGAGTACACTATGACCTTAATGTGTGGATCTTTAGGAGTCTTTGTTTTTGCTCTAGCATGAGACTTTTTGGAACACTTGTACAACATGCAGACCGCCCTTAGCGACGCCAATGAGCAACGAATTACTCGGTTCTGCTGGTAACCATGGAATTAGCTTTTGTAATTAAGATAGAATGAGACATAGAGTTCTAATTCTGCCTATGTGAATTGAACTGATTTTTATATCGCCCGAGCATCGCTAGAACTTCGTGAGGTGGAGTGATATAACATTCCAAGACTGCGTGCGCATTCAGACAACAAAGCCACTCAAATTTAAATTGATTTATCGCCGTAAAATTTGCGGAGTTGCTGGCTTGTACGTAGATAATATTTAGTTTCAGAAGGATTCAAGACGTTTCTCGTTACCATCCAAGATTGAACATTGCCATATGGATAATATTATATTATTTGAATTATAAATTAATTGAGCTAAGCACAAGAATAGTCGGGTACCATCAACTTGCAATAGGTCTTTTGAAGAAATTTTAAAACCATATGTTATCAATGCATTTCGGTTATGCTTACACACTTTTCTTAGAGTGTATTGCAGTCAAAACACGTGTTCCATAGTCATTGTCGATTGAGTTCTCACAGGATTAAGAGCAAATTTAGAAATTCGTTGCAGACTTCTTCGTAATCGTAATCGTAAACTCCACATAGGCCTATCTAAGAAGCTACTCTAACCCTTTAACGACGAGCCGCATACGGTTTCCCATACATTTTAGTACACGCTCGTCGTTAAAGGGTTAAATCTAAGCGCAAAGCCTAATCGTATTCACGAGTGCTGCGTCATAACAGAGATCGATGGAGGTCCGAGTCTTGATAACCAGAGGTGACTGAATATTAAAGCTTTCCTACTAACTAAGAACGTGGCTACCGTTATGAAGGCGATCGATCCATTACGTATTTTGATCAGCATCGTCCTTTCTCTGGCAGAGATGTTGTTATCGCTATCACTGAGACTGGAAGTATGCTTACTAATACATTTCTCCAAGTGATGCTTTGAAGGCAAGGACATACAGATAGTAATGTTCCGTAAAGTGCTCGTACCTCTATTGCCCTCGTCAGGTCTAAGGTTTACGATCAACAGGTGCGCTGAGCTGAGTAATATAACGACAGAAAAGAGCGCATTCTTCTTCGAGCACGTATCAAGCGATTCGGCAGCCAGGAGGTCAATAAAAAGCGAAAAAACCGCACTGTTGGACAGTTTTGAAAGTATTTGATAGAACAGTCTTTACAGCGAAAGAGTTGTAATGTGTGCATTTGATTATTCCTATGTCTTTTAGTTTTGCTGACAATGGCAATACATAGATTTCTTTCGTTTAGATTTCAATGTAGGTGAAAGAATTATTGTCGTTATTTAGTAGTTGATTTCAATAGTTATATGATGTGGAGAAGAAACAAGTTTCTTGTTATTCCATGAAATGACGCTACTCTATATACCGGTCGAATGTAAAATGTGAAACTTTCTGCGATCTGTCGCCAACTGATATATCACTCCAAATAAACGGAACGAGAATCGTATGTAGACCTACATATTGTGTGTACGAAAGTATGTATGTATGTGTATGTACATATCAGTATATCAGATTCGTATCTGAGAATCTATAAGCACCTCTTAGAGTGTAAGATATTCAAAGGCGCTCTCAGTGTGACAGCCTCGAGGGAATAGAAAGGACACAGTGAAAGGATGAAGAAGGGAAATCAGCTTGCTCCCAATTTTGGGGAGGTCATTCCACAAGGAAGGGCCCACAGCAGCAAATCCCGGTCCTGGGCCATGCCTGTCCTTGCCCGAAAAACAAGGAGATCAAGCCTATCAATGGAACTGAGGTGACGTGGGGATGGTGAGGAGAGAGGCTTAGAGATTTTGTTAGGGATACAGTTAGGAACAAAACCCTGGTGAATTTCTTAGACCCAGATAGGTATCTTGTATTTGATCCGAGGGACAACAGGAAGCCAGTGTGAAACATCCGTCATGTAATTCGAGATGTGAGAGAAACGAGAAATACAAGCAATAAGCCTTGCTGCAGAACTGAGAACAGACTGAAGAGCACATAAGCGCACCTTAAGAAGCCCAGCAAATAGTGAATTGCAACAAACAATAATACGAGAGCAGTCGAAGGCATGGACAAGTGTATTGGGCACAGATGAAGAAACAGATCTTCTGATGTCTCTGAGGCGCCTCAAGTGATATTTGTAAGAGCTCTCTGTCTATTTATTTGGCGCCTTTTGGATCTTAACAAGGACGCTAAATGTAGGGGCTGAATAACTGAGCTGAAAAGTACTAAGATAGGTTAAACATGATTCTTTATCTCTCTATGCAGACGAGTGAGTGCTATTCAGTGAACGACTGCCTAAGAAGGGCGATACCATGCAGAATGAGTTCTGGTGTTGACATGTCGTCGCACTGAAGAGCGGGACCAACAAGTCTCCATGGTCTGATAAACGAAGTGATAGTCACTGTCTAGAGATAGAGAAACATAACTGTGTGGTGAAGCATTCTATGGCCGCATCGATTATCAAAGCTCACCCCATTAACAATATCTTGAATACACAATCCCGTTTGTGCATGGATGATGGAATTCAGTGTAACGTCTCTCGCGTGTAGGGTAAAGCTCATGAATGTTTGGCAGGTTAGCAACGATCGACTGAAATATTATTATCGATCGTGTACACGAACTTCGGCCACACCGCAAGAACTGAGTTACAGTACTCCAGACGCATCAGAGTGATGGATTGGATAAGAACCCAAGCGGCGTTTAATGAGAAATTTCGCACTATGACTTTTTCTAGCTCAGTTGGGTATTTCTTGCTCAATAAAACGTCTGCAGCTTCTTTCTTTCATTGCCGTATTAATACTATGCCGATGCAAAAACTGGATAACTCTGGACAGTGATCTCAGGATTCGATCCCTCATAATAGGCTACACTATTTCAAATCTTATTTCAATGCTGTGCTGTCGTTTGTGATATCAGTTTTACAGTTAGTTCAGACCTTGAACTCAACAGACTACAATGCTACACAAATTCTCTGGCCCCCTTGTCTCCGGGTGAATAAAAAAACCTGAATACTGCTTGATGAGGAATTTTCATCTAATCTTGAATTCTGTAGAATTCTGTAGAATTCAAGAAAAGATTTAAACTAAGTTATCTGTCCTATTTATACATTCATTTATTTATTCATTCATTCATTCTGGAAATTTATATAGCGCCCCCTTCAAGAAATCTACTCAGAGGCGCTCCCAGCCCAGCCACGGCAAAAGTAAAAAGACTTTAGTGATTTATAAAACCCAGTTTTACTGGCAAGCGCAGCTCCGATGGCAGGTCATTCCAAATGGAGGGGCCTGCTACCGAGAAAGTTCGGCGCTGCCTAGCAGTCAAGCGAGCCCATGGAACTAGGAGTTGCCCGTCGTTGCGGAGCGAAGCGCCCGACGCGCTACAACGTGGGACACTGGGCGGCAGAGGTTGCGCAGGTAAGATGGAGCACAGCCAAGGATGCTGCGTGAAACCAAAGAAGCAATACGGTGTGAGATCCGTTGGGCCACAGGCAGCCAGTGTAACACATCGCGCATGTAGGCATAGACAGGGCCGAATTTGGGAATTCACCCAATGAGCTTAGCAGCCGAGCGCAGAACTCGATCTAGTAGCCCCAGAACCCCCAGAGGGAGGCCAACGAGGATCGAGCAACAGTGGTAAATTCGACTAGTAACGAAGGCATGCACAAGAACCACTAGTGCGTCATGAGAAAGAGAGCGAGAAACTACTCGGAGCTGGCGAAGCTGTTAATAACAGCTTCGACAGATCAAGTTCACATATTGAGAAAGACTAAGTTCTTGGTCAAGGGCGAGGCCCAGGTCGCGAATATATAGGGAAAAAGTTATATCGGGAAAGACCCGAATAAGCTGGAGCAAATCAATACCATCTAGTTGCCGACGGCTACCTAGCCAAAGGAACTGAGTCTTGGAAGGATTTAGGAGAAGTCTATTTGAGGCCATCCAAGAGGATAAAACATCTCTCGTTAGGCACATCTGTTGTACAGTAGCGACTGATGGATGGAAATGGATGTAAGCTTGGACATCATCTGCAAAGAGCTGGTGCAGATGCCCCTGAGACGTCAGCAGAGGACAGAGATCAGCCGTATAGAGAAGATACAAAAGAGGACCTAGGACGGAGCCCTGGGGCACACCAAAAGGGGCGGGGACCCAAAGGGACCTAGAGGAGCCAACAACCGCACAGTTTGTGCGTTCAGCTAGGAAGGATCGAAGCCATTCTAAAGGCTGGTCAACCAATCCAAAGGAAGTAGAGAGGCGCTGAAGAAGGATGGAGTGGTCCACAGAATCAAAGGCAGAGTTAACATCGAAAAGAGCTAGGAGTGTAACATGGCCAAGGTCCATAGCGCTATAGAAGTCAGACAGAAGCCGGAGCAGAAGGGTTTCCGTGGAGTGATTCCTGCGGAAACCAGACTGCTTATACCTTACTATCTGTAGCCCTCTCAATTCTGACAACAAGAAAGTACTGTTTGTGAATTTTTATCGTCCATCTTCCTTGCTTTGACTGACTATGCCTCTATGGGTGAATATCAGTCCTTACTTGAATATTTGATTCCTTCTTTATCTAAATACGTATAATGAGAGAATTTAATATCCATGTGGATATAGCTAATCATTGTGCTTTAACATTATTTGATATGTTAAAGAGTTTGACATGCAACATCTCATTACCTACACATAATAAGAGTCACAACTTTGATGTGTTGATAATACGTTCTGAATGGCATTCGTTTCATTCTCTTACTTCCATAGGGTTACATTTTCAGATCATTTGCTGTTTTCTATGAAGTTTACTTTATTAAGGTGAAGGTGGAGATTGCAGCAAGTGATGTTGCTGACTTGACATAACTAATGCTTTATTGCATAATGGTAAATCTATTAATTTGATCATATGATAAGATTACAAGACATGCAGTCAATTTTCTAGCTGATCCCTCTGTTAGTCGTATCTGGTAAAGTGGAACGGTCCGTGAGCACCGTCTTTAGGTTGGACTAACATCCTGAAATTTCGTCAGAATGATACAATTAACAGGAATAAAATAACTGAAAGGGTGCCCTGGTCTCTAGTGTGAACTTCATTTTTAGCCATAATGGACCACCCAAATACTCACGTACATACATACGTATGTGTGTATGTATGTATGTATGCATGTATGTATGTATTTATGTATGTATGTATGTATGTATGTATGTATGTATGTATGTATGTATGTATGTATGTATGTATGTATGTATGTATGTATGTATGTATGTATGTATGTATGTATGTATGTATGTATGTATAAGCACTTGTTATAACAGCCCTTCAAGATTTCTACTCAGAGGCGCTACCGACCTCAGCGCGGACACTGAATTGGAGTTTCACGCCGAAGCGCATGAGCAATTCAATCAATCAATCAATCATAGAATTTGTATAGCGCCTCTTCAAGGACTCTACTCAGAGGCGCTCCCAAGCCAGGCCTGATTATACATAAAAGTCTTCAATTGGGCGTAGAAGGAAGCCGAGTGAATGCGAGGAGATAACCGAAAGAAAGATGGTAAGACGTTCCACGCTGTTGGACCAACAACAGAGAATGCTCGGCGCTGCATGGTAGCAGTGCGGGCATGTGGAACCAAGAAGTCACCCCGAGAAGAGGAACGGAGGGCTGAGCGACCCTTACAGGAAGAAGAGAGAGTGAAGATGGTGCATAAGTAGCGAGGAGCTGAACCCAAGACACTTTGCCAGACAAGAGAGCAAAGCCGATATAGGATACGCTGCCGGAGGGGAAGCCAGTGTAGAGTATGATGCATGTAGGAGGATACGCTACCATAACGAGGAATGGAACCAACCAGGCGCGCCGCAGACCGAAAGACCCTCTCAAGGGAGGACAAGCGGACTTGAGAAAGACCAGTGTAAAGAGAAGAGCAGTAGTCTAGACGAGAGCAGACGAAGGCATGGATAAGAGTAGAAGCAGCAGAGGTTGAAAGAGAGCGAGCAACGACCCTAAGCTGACGAAGATGGTAAAAGCAGGAGCGAGACAAAGAGGAGAGGTGTTTAGTAAAGGTTAGTTCCTGATCAAGGATGACACCAAGGTCTCGGACAGAGGTAGAGAATGATATTAAAGGAAATTCAGCTGCAAGAAGGTTCAGGTCAAGTTTTGCCAACTGCTGGCGGGTACCCAGCCATATGTACTGGGTTTTAAGAGGATTTAATCTCAAGCGATTGGAAGAAAGCCAGGCAGACAGAGTGTCAGTTGCACGAGACATCGAGCGAACAGCACTCAGAGCATCCTTTGCAGAACAATGCAAGTAAGATTGAAGGTCATCAGCGTATGAGTGACTAGAAAGAGCACTAGAAGCGAGAACAGATTCAAGGTCAGCAGTAAACAGGATATAGAGAAGAGGGCCGAGCACAGAACCCTGGGGAAGGCCAATAGGTACGGGGATCCAAGGGGAACGCGACGAGTGGAAGACAGTAGACGAAGAGCGATCAGATAGGTATGAAGAAAGCACTGCAGAGGTAAGGAAAAGATGCCAAAGGAAATAGAAAGGCGACGCAGGAGAAGATCATGGTCTACCGTGTCGAAGGCTGCACTTACGTCATAGAGTGCAAGAAGAGTAAGTTCAGAGTGGTCAATAGCACTATAGACATCATTAAGAATTCTAAGAAGGAGAGTCTCCGTAGAGTGACCCTTACGGAATCCCGACTGATGGCAGGGTAGAAGGTTATTAGAATCTAGGTAACTGAGTCACTGAGAAGCTACAAGTTTCTCGATTAGTTTAGAGATAAAACTGACGTTTGATATCGGCCTATAACTAGACGGGCTAGAAGGATCCAGTCCAGTCTGTTTCAGGGTAGGCGTGATGATGGAACGTTTCTGTGAAGCCGGTAAGACACCATCACGTAGAGAAGAGTTGCAGAGGATCGTCAGGAACGGAAGGAGAGTTTCGATTTGCTCCTGGATGAGAAAGGACGGGAGGGGATCCAATTCCGACGACTTGGCAGGCGAGGCAAGGATGAGGCGACGCAGCTCAGCTTCGGTGACTGGAGCAAGGGTGGAGTAAGAGAGCTCAGTCGAGGAGAACGAGGGCGGCGGAGAGTCAGCAGTGTCACGACGAACAGCATTGATCTTATCGGTGTAGAATTTGGCATATTCGTCAGCCGAGAACGGAGGAGGAGCCGGCGATGAAGTAGTTCCTGAACTCCCCAGTAGGTCCTTGAAGGTGGACCATAAGCGTCTCGGGTCTCCGGTACTGGACTTGATCGTGCTTTCCCAGTATTGACCCTCCTTCTCCCTGTGGCGACGATGCATAGTACGAACGAATTTCACCCAAGCGGCTCTGTCATCCGCGAGCCCACTTCGGCGAAACACGCGCTCTAGCCGACGAGCTTGTCGACGTAAGGTGAGACGTTCCCCATCGAACCAGGGCGATAAAGGTCGAGTACGCATTCTTGCCTGACGTAGAGGGAGTAGGCGATCGATAATTGCGGTCATCTCACGTTGGAAGATGTCGAAGAGATGTTCCGCAGGTTCATCCTGGAACTGTATCGGGTATTGAAAGGCTGGAACAGCCAGAACAGCAGCCGTGAACTTCTCACGATCGAGACGTCCCCATCCCCGGATCTGTCTGACAGCGTAGAGTGGCGTTTCATGGAGAAACGGAATGGTGGCATTAACCAGCCCATGGTCCGAGATGGTCGGAGGAAATACCTCAACTCGCGGAGAACAGTCATCCCTGGTGACATCCACGTCCAGCCAGCCACCTGCCTGGTGCGTCGCCGAAGATACATGTTGAGCTAATCCAAATTGCTCCATGTTCAGTTGAAAGTCTATTGAAGATGGCAATGCCGCATTCTCAAGATGGAGATTTAAATCGCCGAGAATAGCCAATTGCGTGTTATGAAGGGCAAACTGTTCAAGAACTGTTCCGAGTTCATCGAAGAACAGTGATGGCGGAGGTGAGGATCCAGGGCGATAGATGGCCAGAACAGTGTGCGGCCCACACGAGGATGAGACAGAGACAGCGAGGGCTTCGAAGGTGACAGGAGAAGAGGAGAGAGCGATCGTCTTAACGCGTAGATGATCGCGATGGTAGATAATAATTCCCCCGCCCCCAATTGCGAGTGGAGGTCTTGCCCAGGGTCCACGCGCGGCGGCTTGAGGTGGATTTGAACCCGCAATCCTCCGGCTGCAAGGCACCGAACATACCCCTACACCACCTCGCCCCACACACATACATACATACGTGCACACATACATACATACATACATACATACATACATACATACATGTCACAAAATTAAATTACAGATCGGAGTCTGTGTAACGCTTGAGAATAGCAAAGTTTTAATTTTCACTATTTGACATTTAAAAGCATTTAAGACGAACAATGTACATAACAAACTATTCCACTCGAGTGTCGTTCATACAACAGAATGGCTAAGTTCGTATCATAAACAATCAGTCTTTTAAAACCGTTACAAAGTTAAAGACGGACTGATCTTGAGCTGCACAAACTTTTTGATTTTCGACTGTAGGCCTACTCTACACTGAAATTGTTCACAAAACTCACACACACAAAATTAGTTGTACATTTATTTCCTTTAAAGTTAAATTTCGCAATTACATCGACTAAAAAGCAAAACGTGAAATTTATTTTATACTCTGTACATCGTGTAAGTTTTACCGAACTGCGTAACGTGGAAACATATTCTGGTGCCTTTTTCTTGGAGTGTATGTTTGATGTTCGACTGAACACTGAAATTGTTCATGAAACTTATTACACTGAAAACAGTTGTACATTGGACTCCTTAAAAGCAAATTTTGGATTTTCTGCGAGTATATTGACTAAAAATTCTATCGTAAGCCTAATTCCTACTGCAAATTTATATCTTAGTGTGCACAATCGAACTTATTCATATGGACATCTTTTTCTGAGATTGGCAAAGGCGCAACTTTTACAGAACACCTTAAACGACTTACAAGAATCTTTAGTCAATGTCAGTTTTGTGCTACGATATTTGGATCACTCTTGGATTTATCAAACGTCAGCTAAAGATTGAGACATATTTGGATATCTGTAACTGAGTGACTTGAAAAAGAAAGGATCGCTTTGTTACTAAACTATGTTGCCGAATGCGTGACAAGGTATAGCATTTCTAGCAAGAATTAGTCCGAATTAATATCATAATGGGTGACTTCAACGCGAAGGTGGGGAAGGACTGGGAAACGTGGAAGGGAGCACTGGGAAAATTCGGATATGGAGAGGAAAATGAGAGAGGCGAAAGATTGCTAAATTTCTGCACGAGCAACAACCTAAGAGTCATGAACTCGGCATTCCATCAAAAGAAAGACAGTAGGAAATGGACGTGGGAGTCGCCAGACGGTAAAAGTACCAAGAACAGAATTGATTACATCATAGTCAACAACAGATGGAGGAGCAGTGTAACAACCTGTAGAACATACTCAGGACCGGATGTAGCGTCAGACCATAAACTAGTTATGGCAGGTATACGCATAAAGTTAAAAACAGCAAGAAGGCATGGGAAAAAAGAAGATACGAAGGACCAAAACGGACAACGAAGGAAACAGGAAAAGATACAATAAAATAACTAGAGAGATCAAAAAGAAGGCAAAGAAATGCAAGGAACAATGGATAGAGGAAAAATGCACAGAGATGGAGCATAGAGCGGAGAGACAAGACACCAGGGGATTGTTCAGGATGGCGGAGGAAATATGTGGCACGGTAAGCAGTGGATCATCAGAAATCAGAAGCAAGGATGGGAAAAAGATAGAGGACAGGGACGAGATCAGGGGAAGATGGAGAGAACACTTCGAGGAACTGTATAACGAAGAGAATCCAACGGACATCACGGTTTTGGAGGAAATGCCACAGAATAGCAACCAGGATAGGCTAGGTCACATACTCAGAGGAGAAATAGAAGAGGCGATAAAGAACCAAAAAAAGAGGAAAGCACCGGGGGAAGACAACATCACAGCAGAAATGATCAGGGAAGGAGAGGAGTGCTCGGTGGAAATGATGCACACTCTGTGCAATAGGATATACCAAGGGAAGAAATGCCCGGAGGACTGGGGAAAGGCGATCATAGTCCCCATACACAAGAAAAAGGACAAAACCATCTGCAGCAACTACAGAGGAATTAGCCTCCTGAGCGTGCCTGGGAAAGTGTACACCAGAGTCCTGCAACAACGACTGCGGAGGTATGTGGAGGAAATAGTGGGAGAGGAACAGGCGGGTTTCAAAAGAGGAAGGGGAACAGTGGACCAAATATTCACAATCAGGCAACTAGCGGAGAAATACTATGAAAAGAATAAGGTGATATATAACAACTTTATCGACTTCAGACAGGCTTTTGACAGCATCTGGCAGCAGGGGCTATGGAGAGTGATGAGGAACTATGGAATACCAGAGGAGCTAGTGGAACTACTAGAGGACCTGTATAGTAAGACGGTAAGCGCAGTGAGAGTAGACGGCGAGCTAACGGAATGGTTTCGAGTGCATGTTGGAGTAAGACAAGGCTGCGGTCTATCCCCATACCTATTCAACCTGATATTGGAGGCAATGATGGACATAGCGCTGGCAGATACAGAAATAGGGGTGAGAATAAATGGAATAACAGTCAACAACCTAAGATTTGCAGACGATATAGATCTGATGGCAGAAAGCGGAAGCCAACTGCAGGAACTAACGACCAGGGTACATGAAAGTAGTAAAAGATTCGGGCTTAGGATCAATGGAGAGAAGACCAAAACAATGACAATTGGTAAGAAAAAGAAAAGATAAACATCACCCTGGAAGGAGAGGAGCTGGAGCAGGTGGCGGAATTTGTGTACCTGGGGGGCGTAATTACGGAGAATGCAGAGTCGACAAGGGACATCAGGAAAAGAATTGGGCTGGCGTCAGCAATGTTTGGGAAACTGAGGAAACTATGGAGATCAGGCAACATCTCAACAAGAACAAAAACCAAACTATACGAAACTCTGGTGATACCGGTCCTCATGAATGGAGCAGAGTCTTGGTGCATGAAAAAGGAGGACGAGAGAAGACTCCTGGTGGCGGAGATGGGATGGCTACGAGGACTACTGAATAGATCACGAAGAGAATGAGGTGACACGAGAAGAACTGGGACAGAATGAAACGGTAGTGGAAAGAATAAAGAAACGAAGACTAACATGGTACGGACATGTAATCAGGATGGAGAATGGAAGAATGCCAGCAAAGGCGCTGCACGGAGAAGTGGAGGGAACGAGAAGCAGAGGACGTCAGAAGAAGAGATGGATAGATAACGTACTGGAGGACATAGAAGACAGAGGATGGGACCTAAGAAGGGCAATAGAACTCGCAAGAGACCGGCCGAAATGGAGAAGTTTTGTTAGAGCCTCATCGTCAGCGAATACTTGACGAAGGAGAAAGAAAGGGAAAATATCATATGTGGTCATTTTCAGATTATTCTGCAATAGTGTTATTTCATTGGCGGCTGGACTAAATGTTTGCTTACTGAACCTGATACATTTGTTGTCTTAACGGCAAGATATTCGTGAAGATGGTTACAACATAAGAAAATTCACAGCTGGAAACAATCAGTGATCAGTAACACATGATTGGTTAAATTCGAAGCGTTTTAAGCAACAAGAGAAAAGTGTAAAATTTCAAATGACGTTAGCTTCTGTGTTATATTTGATATATGGTTTGGATCAGTCGAGCGTTTGAATCATCAGCAAACAACTCAAAGTGCAATAAAGAAAAAACATGGGTAGATCATTTATATAAAGTAGGAATTATAGTGGCCTCAGAATGGAACCTTGAGGAACACCAAATTCAATATGGCGAAATTTCGATACTTTATTACTGCATTGGACCTGTTGTTGTCTATTATCCAGATAATTTTTGAACCAAAGGAGTGGTAACCCTCGAATTCCATAATTATCTAATTTTTTTCAAAAAGGATTTTATGATCTACGGGATCGAACGCTTTTGAAAGGTCGAGAAATATTCCAACAGAATACTCGTTATTTTCAATAGCTTGTGATATTTCTTCTTGGATATTCAAGAGAGACATGGCAGTTGAATATCCAGCCTGAAATCCGTGTTGGTTTAAATATAGGATTTTCATTTTAGTAACGTAGTCGTACAGTCTATTATACAATATACATAGCTCCATCTCCACCTACATATAATATTTTCTTTTTTTGAAACAATCCGGTTGACAAACCGCAACCGGTTACAGTGTACAGTTATGCAATTGAAACAATTCACAAGAATGCAAATGACAGAAGACATAAATCTTAACTACTAACAGAACAGACAGCCTGCAATACACGGCGCTAATAGCAGCCTACAAAGCATGTCCGCCCTACGGGATCTAACTCGGTACCTCTCGCTCTCCATGCCAGTGTGTTATCCAATGCGCTATCGGGCTCCCCCAGTGACTGATGTCCTACACTGGCTCCCCGTTGCCTCTAGTATCCAATACAAGTTACTGCTCTTAGACTTAAGAACTCAACTGGGCGTAGCTCCTAAATATATTTTGGACTTAATGCGCAAACCTCTATCTGCTGTCTCTTTCCGCCCTCTCCGGTCTGCGGCTCGACTTGATCTCCTAGTTCCCCGGGCAAGGACAGCCACGGCCCAGCACCGTGCCTTTGCTATCGTGGGCCCTTCTATGTGAAATGACCTCCCACTTAATCCGTAGTAAGATCTTAGTCGGGGTTCCACCCTTCGTTGCTTGAAGACTTTCTTATTTCCTCGGGCTGTCACCCTTAGATCGCCTCTAAATAGCTAGTACTGTAAGAGGCGTTTTACAAATTCTGAGATACGATACGATATAGGTGAACATGTATGGCATCGTATCTGAGAATGGATAAGGCGCCTGTTACAGTGCAAGATATTCAAAGGCGTTCTCAGCGTGACAGCCTCGAGAGAATAGGAAGGACTTAGGACTGTGAAAGGATGACGAAGGTACGTACCTCAGCTTGCTACGTGTAGAGGGGGAAGGTCATTTCACAGGGAAGGAACCACAACGGCAAAAACCCGGTCCTGGGCCATGACAGTCCTTGCCCGATGAATAAGGAGGTCAAGTATATCAACGGAACGGAGGTGACGTGAGAAGAGAGAGGAGTAAGGCTTAGAGATTTTGTCACGGTTAATATAGTTAGACGTCAAACCCGTGTTGAGTTTTCGAGACCACGAGAAATATCTTCTCTAGGTTTTCCAGACAGTATTCGCCACAAATGTAGCCGAATGCATTAGGACTGTTTAAGCAGCCTCATCGTGAAGAACTTATATTTCTCTCAAAACACGCAAAATCGAAATATTTTGTAGCTTATTTCTCATTTGTATTTTTATTAATTTATTTATTCCATTTTATTTGTACTTTCTGTAGAACACATTTCATCTTTGAAGTTAATTTATTTAATTACTGTAGTTAATTGACTTTATTCTTACTTGTAACACTCTCTTTATACAAATTGAGAGTATTAAAATTAAGGCAGGTGTTCGTTATATCATGATATAGAGCTAATTTTAAAAAACCACTTTCATTTTCAAATTCAGCGACCCCAAAGTACTAAAGATTCGCTGAAAAATCCTTGGCAATAAAACAAATGTTAACCAGACTGAGTGTTATCAAAGCTCATCCCATGAACAATACCTTAAATATGCAATCCCATTTCTGAACGGAAGCCAGTGCAACGTTTCTCGCATGTAGGTCAGAACACATAAAAGTATGGCAGGTTAGAAACGAACCGGGAGGCGCAATTGACGCCGACTGAAGTTGTCCTATACTGAACTTCGGCCACACCGCAAGGACTGAGTTACAGTTACTGTAGTCCAGACGCATCAGAGTGATCAGAGTGATGGATTGGATAAGAACCCAAGCGTCGTTGAATGAGAAACGCAGTTGGGGATTTCTCGCTCAAGAAAACGTCTGCAGCTTCTTTCTTTCATTGCAGTATTAATACAATGCCGATGCAAAAACTGGATAACTAAGCACAGTTACCTCGGGATTCGATCCCACACAATGCACCATTTCAAATCTTATTTCAGTTCTCTTCTTTCGTTTGTGCAAACAGTTTTCACAGGTAGTTCAGACCTCGAACTCGCAGACTTCAATGCGTCAAAAATTCTCTGGCCCATTGTCTCCGCGTGAAAACTGCTCAATGAGGAGTTAGCATATCATCTTGAATTCCGTAGAATTAAAGAAAAGATTCAACTAAGCTATCTGTCCTACTGTATATCCTTAATTAATATTTGGGTTCTAACAAGCTGAAATTTCACCATAATGATACTCTTAGCAGGACTAAAAGACTAAAAGTGAGCCCAGGTCTCTAGTTTGAACTTCATTTTTAACTATATGACCATGGACCATTCAAATACTTTCGTATATGAATGCATACATTATATACATTCATGCATACATACATGCATACATACATACATACAAACATACATGCATACATAAATGTATGCATACACATGTCACAAAATTAAATTACAGATCGAAATCTGTGTGGCGCTTGAGAATAGAAAAGTTTTAATTGGCACTATAATTATAGTTATAACATTTAACCCTCAGGCTACCAAGGGGTTGGTTACCCCCAATGTTTTTATGCATACCATTTTTTTAATATGGAATATAATTTTTACATTTTAGGTGGCTGTAGCAGGTTCATCGGCGCACATTTTGAGGTAAACATCATGGTGGTAGCCCTTGCCATTCAACAGTTATACCCGATAGCCTATAGCTTACCCGAGGTACAAGCGGGGGTGGATACCAGCCCTCTTAGTTGTTCGACTTTAGCGTATTCATTATTCCTCTTGGAAGAGAAACAAATATACCATTCTTTAGAGGGAATGCAGGGCTTCATTTGCTTGCTTACATGTTTGTCTTATGAAAACCAGAAGTGATAACTAAATTAAAATACACGTTATGTGAATGCAGAATCACAACGTAAGCCGATATTTCTACGTAAACGAAAGTTTTGTGACGCCTGTGATAAGTATGTATGTATGTATGTATGTATGTATGTATCTATGTATGCATGTATGTATGTATATAGGTATATATGTATGTATGTATATATTTATGTATGTAAGTATGTACGTATGTATGCAGGGATGGATCTATGTATGGATAGATGGTTGTATGCATGTATGTTTGTATGTTTGTACGCATATATGTATGCATGTATGTATATATGTATGTATATATTTTTATATGTATATATATGTATGTATGTACATATGTATGCAGGGATGGATCAGTGTATGGATGTATGTATGTACACATGCATGTATCCATGTATGAATGTGTATGTATGTGTGTAGTACTGTGTACATGCATGCATGGTATCCGGACGATTGGTCATAGGACGATTGGTCATAGGACGATTGGTCATACGGACGATTGGTCATAGGACGATTGGTCATACGGACGATTGGTCAGACGGACGATTGGTCATAGGACGATTGGTCATATGCCGCTAATAAACCGACATAATTCGTTGTAGTCGTTAGTTATGGACATTCTTGGTTTTAAGCTTAACGCACCGGATCATACATCGTTTTTAGACAAATACAATCAGTGCCAATCAAGACACTTATTAGGGTAATACTTACAGGGATCAACTCACTTCAAAGAACTTAACGTTTGGTCGAAATAATACACGTTTTACCCGTATGTAACTCAAGTATAGGTCTAAAAGGCATCAATTGGGGACATTGATCGTGTCATGAGGGCAGTGGGAACATACGGGAAAACCGACATTCTCACAGTCATATCTGCGTGCCTTGTCTCATGCTTCATTCGAGTAGTGAAAAATCTGTTGACGTTCTAGACTTTTACGTATTGTTCTTATTTTTTATTACGTATTTCACAGTAAAATGATCCAGTGAATAGTTTTCATGTTTTAAAAACTTCTTTGTTTTAGCCTTCGATAGTCCCATCGCCGATACGACGTATGACCGGTATAGGCCCTATGACCAATCTTCCTATGACCAATCGTCCGTATGACCAATCGTCCGTATGACCAATCGTCCTATGACCAATCGTCCTATGACCAATCGTCCTATGACCAATCGTCCTAGAGCCGCATGCATGTACATGTATATATGTATGGATGTAGCCTATATTTGTACTTATATAAACATGTGTAGGGATGTATGTATCTTGGATACATAGATCAGTTTCAAAACACACATAATCTTATGTTTGTTTATCCAAAAAGTACAAGATGTACGCAATAATATAAAATATCGATAATTGTGGGTTCCGTTGTTACAAATTATATAACTTTGAGGTGCATTCACATAATGTACAACTAAATATACCATTTGTACAGAATTGAATGCTGAATCCATTGCTGTATTACAAGTTATGATATGTGAAACCAAACACGAAATCCAGGGGTTGTAACCAACCCCCCCCCTAGCCGATGTCACAAAAAAACCTTGGTAGCCTGAGGGTTAAAAGTATTCAAGACGAACAATATACATAACAAACGATTCCACTCGAGTGTCGTTCATACAACAGAATGGCTTCTCTGGCAGAGACTTAGATCTCATCGTAGAAAATCCTGATCTTCGCTTAAGTTGAGGCCCATAACTGAATAAGTATCATGAGAAATCAGACATCTAAAGCAGTTGTGAAGTTAAAGACGGACTGATCTTAGATCTGCACAAACAGTTTGATGTTCGACTGGACTCTACAATAAAATTGTTCACAATATTCATCACACACTAAAAAATATTTGGACATTTGACTCCTTTAAAGTTAAATTTCGCAATTTCTGTGAGTACATCGACTAAAAAGCAAAACGTGATTGCTTTGAGTAAGTTTAACCGAACTGCGTCACGTGGATATACATTCTGACGTCTTTTTCTTAGAGTGTTTGTTTGATGTCCGACTGAACACCGAAATTGTTCACAAAATTAATTACACTTAAAATAGTTGTACATTGAGTTCCTAAAAAGGCAAATTTCGCAATTTCTGTGAGAACATTGACCCAAACAAGCAAACGCAATTGCTACGGAATTTTTTTTATCTTAGTGTGTACAATCGAATTGAGTTATATGGACATCTTTTTCTGAGAGTGTATATTAACAAAGGAACAACATTTACAGAACACATTAAACGACTTACACGAATCTTTGGTCAATGAGAATAATATTTAGTCCTGACGGTGTCTCAAACGTATCAAACTTTAGCTGAAGATTCAAACATATTTTAGATATTTGTAGCTGAGATGAAGAGTGACTTGAAAGAGAAAGGATCGCTTTATTACTAAATATATTTGGTCTATGTCGCCGACAGCGTGGCAATGCTCAGCTCTTCTGGCAAGAATTAGCCCGGATTTATATCATATTAATATCTGATTTATATGTATATTGGTCATTTACAGATTATTCTGCAACAGTGTTATTTCATCATCGCAGGACCAAATGTTTGCTTAGCGAACCTGCTACATTTGTTGTCTTTAACGTCAAGAACATCGTGAAGATAGTTGGCACATAGATAATGAATATTCATGGCTGGCATCTATTATTCAGCGCCGTGCTCTCTCCGTGCTGGTCTTGCAATTTGGAAGGGGTTTACTGTTGCTCTTCGCTTGGTGCTCAGTGCCCTCTCAGCAACGTTCTATGCCAAACTCAAGACTGTTCTCTTTAACCGGGTTTAAGTCGGGAGCGCGTCTGACTAGATAATCTGGCGGCGCTATGGTAAATCTCCGAAATGAATCAATT